>JANAVB010040218.1:26744941-26787441 GCA_029216955.1 Iris pallida | reverse complement strand
AAATTTTCAAAAAAAGTGGTTGATGAACAAGGTGAAATAAATCTCGTACAAAAATTAATATAAGATAATAAAAATGATGCTTTTGATAATCTTAATGAGAAAATGAGTTATAGCAATAAATATATGATCATCTTGATGGTAATAATGGAAATTCGGAGTAGAACAAAATATTGGAACATTTATGGTCCAAGAACATGGACCAAATATTTGTTAATTAAAAATTATTAATATTATTTAATTTCATATTTTTTATTGTTGAGAATTAAATTTTATAGGAGATCAATTTTTATAACCAACCATGGCCTCAAAAATTTAAGGGCACCACTATATTTGCTAGGGGGCAGGTGGAGAAATTGCTGGAAAGCACCCATAATTTACTTGGGGACAGCCCAACCCCCCAAACTCTAATTTATTCCCTCTTCTCTTTCCTCCTCCTCCTCCTCCTTCCTCCGGCGGCGGAGCCACCACCACTACGAGCAGCCACCGCCACCGTCGCCTCCTTCCTCCACCACTACGAGCAGCCACCGCCACCACTACTACCAGCAGAAGGAGCAGCAGCAGCAGCAGAAGGAGGAGGAGGAGAAGGAGGGCGTGGAGGAGGAGCAGCAGCAGCCACCTCCTCCTTCCCTCTCATCCTTCCTCGACTTCGTCAACCGCGACTCCCCCTCCCGCGAGCTCCGCCACCACCTCGCCTCCCTCAAGTCCGAGCTCCTCGACCTCGTCAACCGCGACTACGCCGACGTCGTCTCGTCTGTGATTGAACAACCTGTCACGAGTCAGATCATCGATGCCAAGTTTTGTTCTTACACACACACAGCCGAGAATATTGTCCATTGCTAAGAACTCGGAGAACCGTCGATCGCCACCCCCTCTCCCGAATCGAAAGGCCTAGAGTAATCTCGACCTCTTCCAGCCAGCTCTGTAAGTCCTCCCTGTCCTTCTCCAACCATTCCTCCATATCCTTCATCCAACCCTCATCCGTATCCCTCTTCCTCTCCAACTCCTCATCCGTATCCTTCTTCCGCCATTCCTCCATCTCTCTCCTCAACTCCTCCTCCATGTCCCTCTTCAACCATTCCTCTATATACCTCTTCGACGTCTCCCTCTGCAGCCACTCCTTCATCTCCCTCTCCACTTCGTCCTTCATGTCCCTCTCCAACCACTCCTTCGTCTCCCTCTCAAACTCCTCATTCATCTCCCTATCAAACGCCTCTTCCTGATCCCCCTCGTCCGACAGGCCTACCGCCTCCAGATCCTGCCCCTCCGCCAGACTCTTCCCTTCGTCATCCTCTTCCTCCCTTCAAATTTAAGAAAACATTAATAAAAATAGGCAAATTCTAAGGACACCATGTAAATTACTGGGGGCGTCATTTTACTAGGGGACAACCCAGGTTTGAGGAACTTTTACTGGGGATGTCCCAAAAATTACTTGGGGCTATCCCACCCCCCCCCAAACCCTCTCTTTCATTTCATTATCATTAAAAAATTATCTCTTCAAAACCCTCTCTCAAAAAATTCTCTACTCTCCAAAACCCTAACCCTCTCTCCAAAACCCTCTCTCAAGAACCCTAACTCTTCTAAGATCATCAATGGCACCAAAGAAGAAACCGTCATCACAAGCTAGGTGTGTTTCCTAATTATTGTATAATTTATTTTACATTTCAAAGTACATTTCGAATCTTTGAGAAATCTCTTAAATGTTATTATAAATTAGGTTAGAACAATTCAAAGTACATTTCGAAATCGAAAATCTCATATTTTTTCGTTTAAACGTAACCTAACTGTTCGTCTGATCGTCGTCCCTAAGGACTGCAGAAGAACGGGCAGTCCTACTGCCAAAGTGGACTGTCATGCAGTAGGCAGTCCTGTTATAAAACAAGACTGCAGGAAGTCTGACAGTCCTATAATAAAACAGGACTGCCATCTCTCTGGCAGTCCTGATAGAATGATGGACTGCCAGGAGCATGGAAGTCCTGAAGGCCAACTTCACAATTTCTTTTACATCCATTACTTAATGACTCTAACCCTATAATACTAACCATTCCTCTGTCCTGTAGTCCTGTGGCCGCTCCCAAAAGAAAGCGACCCCCCACCGTATCCTTGCGCAGGGAACGTAGTAAGCGGCCTCGTCCTCTTGAGAGACCAATCCGAATTTCAGAACCGCAGCAACAAGGGGAACAACCACACCCCCATTCTCGTTCGAAGCAACGAGGTCCTCCTAGTCCTCCGTCTTCTTCCGATGACGACGACGACGTACCTATTGGCCAAATTTTAGGACGAGCTGGTTCTGGTGTCGGTCCTTCTGAGGATCCTGTCCGTACGCCCGGTGTCGGTCCTTCTGAGGTTCCTGTTCATTCGGCCGATGTCGATCCTTCTGAGGAGGATGAGGAGGTTGTCCCTCCGCCGGATTGCTCAATGTTGTTGTCGTTCGACAACCACATTGCTTATGAAATATGGAAGAACCCGGTATGTATATTATGTTTGTAAGTTTCCATTTATATATATATATATATATGTATGTATGTATTTCATAATCGTATTTTTATTATCTTATACGACATACAGGATAGCTGTCGTATTCTAAGGGCCGTGAGCCACGGGAAAAAGTGTGTTGCCTGGTCTCTTAACCATTTATCTGAGGACGTCCAGAGCAAAATATTTTCTACCGGTCTACAAAAGTTGGCTAGATATGCCTACAAGACGCAGGACAGTGCTCTCATATCGGCCTTTGTGGAGAGATGGCATCCAGAGACCAACACATTTTATCTTCCAGCCAGGGAGTTGACCATTACCCTGGACGACGTCTATCAGATACTGGAGTTGCCGGTGGAGGGGCACGCCATGACAAATGAAAATTTATGTACTGAGAAGGATCTCGAGTTCTACGATCGTATAGTTGATTTTGTAGAAGCGAACCTTGGGGTAGGGGCCACTACCTTTACAACCCTGCCGGGCTTCAAGAAGTCCTACGAAATTCCTCTGTCATGGTTGGTGGACAATTTCAAAGGCCCGCATGAGGCGGATGATGAAACCGTTGAGAGGGTGGCCCAGGCATATATGCTCTTCATACTTGGATCGGTCGCCATTCCAGACAAGTCGGGAACCTCTATACATGCTAGGTATCTCGCGAACCTATCGGATATAGACGACGTAGGAGCCATATCCTGGGACAACGGTATACTTGCTAACCTTTACCGCGAGCTTGGTATAGCATCCCGTGTCGGAACCAAGACCATGGCGGGATGCCAGACTCTACTCCATGTAAGAATTTCTAACATTTTAAACTAATATACTAGCTAGATTTTGTTGTTAATTTACTGACTATTCATTTACAAATTGTATAGGCATGGATATGCGAGCACTTCCCGATGCTCAAGCGGGGTGAGCGAAACCCACGCTATCAGGAGCACCTTCCTAGAGTGTATCAATGGAAGCCAACTCAGCTGGAAACTAAAAATCATGAAACGCTGGTTTCCATTCGTGATGCTCTGGATAATTTGGTGCCAGAAGAGGTTAGTAGATAGTGCGTAGATAGCGTAGACTATTTATTTGGTATGTTTATTTGTTGACTATTTTTTTTACTTTTGTCTTACAGATAGTTTGGCACCCATACCAGGATCTCCGGCAACAAAATCGCCATCTGCAACCAGTATCTCTATTTTATGGTATGATCACATGCTATGATATTATGGAGCCTTACATGCCTGATAGAGTACTGCGTCAGTTTGGCCTCGTACAAACTGTGCCGCAGCGCACATTAAGGTTATTGGAGCCTCCGTACGGGACCCAACCTTTGAACTACAAACCGCCCTATTTCGACTGGGTGACCGACTGCTACGCCGAGTGGCAACGATATTTGCTGGGGGAAGAACTTTGACAACCGGTGGAGGAGATGCACGACTGCAGCGACAACTACATGCCGTACTACTTGGCAGTTGGACATCCTAAGTTGTCGAACCCTAGAAATCCAGGACTCGTTGCCGTTGGAGCTCTAGGACCTCTGCCTTCAAAAAATGTCTTGTATGCTTCATTGGTCAAGATGGTAAGTCTATAAATTATAGTTTGTAAATACTTTCAAATTTAACTCTCTTAATTGACGTTTTGTTACCATTGACAGGCTACTCGGGTGAAGGCTTTGGCGAAATCCCTCCGATCGGGCTGCCATAACGATGAATGTGTCAATATCGCGAACCAGTTGGAGCATATCGACGACACTGTCGAATTTCCTTTCATACAAAATCGGAAGGCGCGTACGAAGGCCCGGCATGATCACTGATTTGATTATGATGTTTAACTTGTATTTTGGAAATTGTATTTTCGAAATTGTGATGTTTAACTTGTTGGATACATTATGAAAATTGTAATTTGGATACATGAAAATTGTGATGATTAACTTGGATGTTTAACTTGTATTTCGTATTTTGGATACATGGATGTTTAAATTGTGGTGATTAGCTTGGACGATTAACTTGGATGTTTAAATTGTATTTTGTATTTTGGATACATGGAAATTGGGATGATTAACTTGGTGTAAGTTCAAAACTCACTGACAATGAGTTTTTGAACTCACACACAGTGAGCTTTGATTATGACTGCCAGACTACTGCCAGTCCTAATGTGAAACAGGACTGCCAGTGGTCTGGCAGTCCTCAATAGAACTCACTGACAGTGAGTTTTGAACTCACACACAGTGAGCTTTGATTAGGACTGCCAGACTACTGACAGTCCTAATGTGAAACAGGACTGCCAGTGGTCTGACAGTCCTCAATAAAACTCACTGACAATGAGTTTTGATTAGGACTGCCAGACTACTGGCAGTCCTAATGTGAAACAGGACTGCCAGTGGTCTGGCAGTCCTAATGTGAATTAGGACTGCCAGTGGTTTGGCAGTCCACATTAAAACTCACTGTGTGAGTTTTGAACTCACTGACAGTGACTTTTGATTAGGACTGCTCGACTACTGGCAGTCATAATGTGAAACATGACCGCCAGTGGTCTGGCAGTCCTGATCTAACTCACACACAGTGAGTTTTGATCAGGACTGCCAGATCACTGGCAGTCCTTATGTGATTCAGGACTGCCAGTGGTCTGACAGTCCTGATCAAAACTCACTATGTGAGTTCAAAACTCACTGTGTGAGTTCAAAACTCAAACACAGTTAGTTTTGGTCAGGACAGCCAGACCACTGGCAGTCCTTGTGTGAATTAGGACTGCCAGTGGTCTGGCAGTCCTGATCAAAACTCACTGTGTGTGAGTTCAAAGCAGAAAAAAGTTAAAAATGGACACAAGTAGGATATTTTACACAAGTATAAATTGCACACATAATGCAACCACATGAAATTTGACTTCACACGTATAGCACACAGGAAGAAGTAAAAAACAAAAAGTATATATTTGACTTCACATTTCAAAATTCTATACTTTAATGTTTACAAAATGGGTCATCCATATACAAAATGTGAAAACTTCATTCAGTCGATTTCGACGTCGTAGTGGCCAACCGGTAAGTCCCTTGGCTCCTCCATCTACAACAGTTTTCTACAATGATTGATTTGATGATCAAAAGGCCCGGTCCAGGACTTTGCTTCTGCCGGTGCTAGTTTGTACCAAACTGTTGTAGGTGGAGGAATCGGAGAATGATCGATCATCCTTAGCATGACAAAGTGATCTTTGATTTGACCTATAGTACATAGATTAGTTTGTTTGTGCTCCGTCGGAGGAGCGCACATCGGGAAAAAATATTGCGGATCCCCGTCAAAAAAGTACAACAGGGATCAGGAACCGATTAGCAAATAAATACAAGGCAGACGGGACGGACATGTAGTGGTCTGGCCCGGTAACACTGTCAGTGCAAGGAATACTTGTCAACAAATTTGCAACTGTTTCTTCGCTTAGGATGCGGGAGTATAATGGAAGACGACTCTCTAATTCCTCGTACAGCTCCTGCCTCACTTGCCTCCATCCTTCTTTGTCAGAATAACCGAGATGTATTGCAAGCACATAAAATCCGCAATGGCCACCCCCCGGGACTTCAATAATAGACCAGATGTAACTGCGAATCTCAGGATGAAAATTGTGGATATACAAACGTAACGTTTGACTTTCTACAGTATCTTCGTTTGCAATATCCGTTTTCTTCTTTTTCCGGCGAATGATAAGCTCGCTCTTCCGTACAGGCGGAGCTTGCTCTAAGCTTCGTTCAATATGCTTAAAGGATGATGGATCTCTCTTAGTTGACTCAAGCCTTCTCTTCTGTGAACTACTCATTCTTGTTTGAGGCCTGCCCTTAGGATTGGAAATAACGGACGGCTCATGCATTCTAGTAGTCACCGGACATGCAAGTTCTTGGATTTTAACCTCAAGGCACTCCCGCTCTGCTCCTGCTGAGGCATACCACCATGCGTGAAGAAGTTTTACTTGTGGCAAAGAGAAGAAATCACCGTCTGTCTTCACCACGGGCATTATAGACAACTGCCTCCAACGTTCATCGACAGCAAGAACTGGAATAGGGATGGACTGACGACGATATTCATTAATCTCATGGCCACAAGGGAGGCCCAGTGTATGTCGATGTACACACCCGCAAACCTGAGGATCAAAGCCGACAAACTTTGACCTATCAATCTCTTCAAATATGAAATCCAACGCCTTGTGAGAAATGACACACATTAAAGAATCCAAGAGGACTTCTTTTCTATGCTCATGCTTGACAATATTTAAGCTCATCTCAAATGATGCCTTAATTTCGTTCACCGTCCGATCTATTGATAGATGTATCGCTTGCCAAACCGAAACAAAGTTGCCTTGGTGTAGCTCCCCTTCCCGGATTTTTTTTAATATTTATTTATTCATTTATTTGATTTAATAGTGATTTTAGAATTTTACAAATATTTATTTAGTTAATTATTACGGTAGATGATTTTAGCCATGGTTGAGATTTGGAATACAAGACGACTAGAAATCATGGCATGGTTAGTACAGTGGCGTGCTTTGACTAGTGTATTAGCCCTGGTAGGGGAAGGCCGAGCCATAGTGACGTCCTAACTGAGAAAACCAGACAAAGTTGCGACTTAACCCCTTACCGAAGTTTCTATTTATTATTTAATTATATTATTGAGTTTTAGAGAACCAGGTTGTACCGAACCTGTCCAGATTGAGCCCAAGTCAAATCCAGCCCATGTAGGCATGTAGTGGGACCAAATACGGCCTTGTAGACATGTTTGGTTAATGCAAATATTTTGTATATATATTTAGGAATTGGCAATTATTTTTTAAATAATTTTATATGTACATTATATGTATTATTATTATTAAATAATATTTTACAAATTTTGTATGATCTTCAAAAACTAGATAAGTAGTGTGCGCGTTGTATCCATCAAGAATGACAATCAGCCTATTATTGATTGTCATTAGGATCAATATTTATTATTATTTATTATTATTGGTTTATTGTATTTTATTATTATTATTATTATATATATGATATGTATATATATATGTGTATACATATTTCTAGGAATAAGACACTATGTTATATATATATATATATATATATATATATATATATATATATATATATATATATATATGTGTGTGTGTGTGTGTGTGTGTGTGTGTGTGTGTGTGTGTACTTGTGTATGTATGCGTAAATATATAAAGATATGTGTATACGTGTATATATATAAAAAAACATATGTGATTGCATACATAAATGTGTATAAATATATAAATGAATATATATAAATGTATGTGTATATATATATATATATATATATATATATATATATATATATATATATATATATATATATATATATTATATATATATATATATATATATATATATATATATATATATATATATATATATATATATATGTATTTGTGTGTATATATATTTATGTATATGTAAATACATAGATACTGTAAAACATAGATACTGTATATGTGTAGGTATACATAAAATATATACTATAAATGTGTTTATGTGTATTTATATATAAATATATATAAATATATTTGTGTGTATATATGAATAAATATATAAAATGTATACGTATATATGTATATATATATATATATATATATATATATATATATATATATATATATATATATATATATATATATATATATATATATATATATATGAATATATATAATTATTAAAAGAAAAAAGGAAAAAGAATATGAGGAGCAACTGCAGGGAGGCTCTCACGGCCCAGCAGCCCGCTCACCAGCCCGAGTGGCCCAATTCATCTCAGCCAAGCCGAGAGAACTCACCACCCCCGCGCGTATCTCTGTTAACAGGGATACTTATATAGAGCGATCGATCGAGAGGGATTAAACCTAAAACCCTAAAGTTCTACTCCATCTACCAGTGCCACCCCCACTCCCTGGCGGCCCACCCAGCGGCCGCACATCGCCGCCGTGCGCCGGAGCCAGCCGGCCGAGCGCGGATCGCGCGCACATGCGCGTGCGGAACACGGCAACATGCAGCCCGATCTCCCCGACTTCGCGGTATATTTTCTCTATCAATATTTGTCCATTTTTGATTCTGTAAATTGCTACGGACGGCCTAGTTGACCCCCTTCAATGCTGTTCAGGTAGAATTAATTATGTTAGACGATACCGATCAGGAAATCATCGCGAAAATCTCGAAAAACTTATTCTAAACAAGACATATAGGACAGCCAACTACCCAACTTGGAAGGCAATTTCTCGCCAATCCGTAATCGATTCAGAAATCTATTTGAACAGACATGTAGGATACATATACGGGATTAAAACCCTACTTCCACTTTTAATTCTAGTTAATTAAACAGTATATTACACCGGCTTAAAGTTTTAGAAAAACCATCTTCAAAAATAGTAAAAACATAGAAAATCCCTCGATACGACGTCCGTCCCGCCAAACCGGGCGACGTGGTCACGAACCGAAGGCATCAAAAGCTACGTAACGGCTTCGTGGTCGTGTGGGCTTTGACGGAATTCGAATTGGTCGCGTGTGCGCGACGAATTTGATGCGTATCCGTCGAAATTTACGGTATCGTGCACTTTGTAAATTTCTCAATTACTTTGTGCACGTTCGTCAGATCGAGACGAAACTTGCGCCATCAGGACCGTATCATTTTTTTGGTCTTGTATGTCAAGTTTGGTCCAATTCTGAGACAGTTGAATCGTACATCGTTTTGCGGGCCCCACGGTCCCACTCAACGGGCGATTTTGTGCACGGCCCGCCGGAATCCAACTCTGGACATACGGTTGGGTTCGTATCGAAAAACCGGATCCGTAGACATATAGTTTGATGCTTTAGAGACTATTGACTCTGGCACGCTTTTCGGTGCAAAGCGGGTCCAACGGCGGACACCATTTTTGCCCGAAATTACCGTTTTGCCTCTGTGTCCAGAATTGGACTTAAGGACAGGCAATTCTAGCTAATTTGGCTATTCTGAGAATGTTGGTAATGTTTGTTTCAGCTTTCGGAGACAGTTGTGATGACTTGGACTGTATGGCTTACTAGTTGACGGTATTTTATTGGTTCTTCGCGCTGCCACTAGGCAAGTATACCTTGCCTCCCTCTACAGTTTATTTACATGCATATTTCTATTGTTATACAGTTTTACCAGTTGGTTATTTACTTGTGATTTGTATATCGTGCTTGTAGCGCCCCGCTTTCGATAGGCGACGGAACTTCATAATATGCTAGCGCCGAGTTAGATCGGCCGGAAACTTAGATGGCCATCTGACTCGATCGCTAAGCTTGGTAAACGATAACGCCTTGCGGCATCGATTCAATTCGATTTGGATAGAAGATACGAGAATCGATCCAACTAATGGAACGACTTCTGTTGGAACAAGTCCTAGATGCAGCGGGCTGCGTCTCGGCGCACGAGCTCTCTATAAGAGTCCCTTCGACGGGACCGGACCGCTGTATGGTTTTCTTGGAGCTTTGCCGCTGGGCTTGATTGAAGTGCTTTCGCGTCGTTTTCAAGGATGCAATTACAAATTTTGATGCAAGGGAAAAAGAAGGAAATCTAACAAAGTGTTGATGCATTGCAGGAGCTCGCGTAACTAAGGATTGACGTTGCGTAGCGCTTCGACGACCTGCACGAAGCAAAGTAATCGGTGGGTGATTCGGCCCCTTCTTTTCTACTCTGTCCCGCAAACTTATTCCTTGCCTCGAATTCATTCAAATCGAACGATGCCAAGTTAATTGCATGCCAATCCACTAAGTCCAAGAACTCGGGAAAAACGTATCGATTTTAGAGTAATCTACTCTGAAAAATACAAGTTTATCACATAACTCAAAAAGTTTAAGGTTTACGGAAAAAGATAGACTATTTCAAGTGCTGCAAAATATTATGAAACGTCGAACGTGGGTTATGATGCCTCAGACAATTTGGTGCCTACGGGACGCTAAATCGGGAGTACGACTTGGGGAAAAAATGAAGCGTTGCATAAGTTGGGGGAAATGATAATGCCGTTCAATACTGTCCGCGCTATACAAAACTGTTGCATATGTTAAACTGTTCACGCATTGGCATGGTCATGGACAGCTTGTGCACAAGTTGATATTTTTCCTCGAATCGATATCCGGGGCATCGGAATCGAATCGACCTAGGGGAATGAATAATCGTGCTTCGGCACTGATGTATTGCGGGACCGTCAGTCAGGCTTGCAACCTAGACTGAGCTGGCCGAAATGCCGTTGAGATAGTCCCACGTGATGTGTAACATCAATGACCGCATATAAGATAGTAGCATGCTCACCTATTGTCTTATGCAGGGTAAATATTATCTCTGTTTTCATGCAGGGACGAGCACGGCCGTGGTAAGAAATATGACAAACTGCTATGTTAAACTGTATGCTTTATTACGCAAAGATGGCTATCGAATATGAACTGAATTCATTTAGTTCTAATAGAAAGACAACTCTAAAGCATGCCTACCCTAACAATCAGAGTCGGTTTAGACGAGTGGGTTCGTCTCGTCCACTTAGCAAGTGTGCTAATCCCATTCCCCCAATTTCTCCAGGTGCGACGGGCGCGCCCAACAAAACTGGAGCTGAAGTACGGAGAGGCATTTTGAAGCTCTTCCTATGCTGAAGTATTTTGAAGCCAATTCAAGTCGACGGCTTATGTATAAAGGGGCGAATGTATGGGACGGCAAGCGTTAGTTCAGGCAACTTGTCGAATGTATCTTCTTTCTGTTTTCAATCAATGTAGCCGCAGCGGTATCCAATATAAATTTCGGGTTGCACTTCGTTGCAAGCTATGAATGAAAAGCATTTCTATCTTTCTATACTGCGTCTTATATTCTGATGTGAATTGTGAAGTTTCGACTTGGCGTATTAATATCAAAATCAAAAGATAACCATTTAAGAACTTGTCATCTTGCCTTGCACGAGCGCAACTCCAGGCTCGTGCGGCATCACGCCTTAGCGAGGACGATCGAATCGGCAAGGTAACACCGGGGACGAACGGTTTGTCGACTCGGGGCGTGACAAATTGGTATCAGAGCACAGTTATGTTTCCTCGGATTTTTGAAAGATGTTTCATTGTTGGAATGTCCGTTGCGATGGCTCGATTGAATTGCTTGTCGACATACTGCGTGAAATAAAAGTTCCATACAGGTAAGCCCGTAGATATTTTTGAAAAATACTAACGGGTTTACTCTGTTTTGTAGGAATGACTAAGAAAAGAAACAATCCTGCCACGACTCAAACTGTAGATAGTACGTCGAGCACAAAAAGCACTGGGCCTGGCGAGACGACTATGGAGAAGATGCTACAGTTGATGGAAGTGCAGCAGCAGCAGCTTCAGATACAATTCAAAGCATAATTTGATGCGCAACAAAAACAGATGAACGCCCTGACTCAGATAGTGAGCAGAATGGCGGGCAATACCAAGACGACGGACGAAGGGCCCGAGGAAAAGTAAGACGACCAAGAAGAAAACGAGGAAGAAGAGACTCAACCGCAAATGATAGATTATTTTTCCTTGTTCAAGGCAAAGGAGTTCCGCAAGATGAATCCACGAAAGTTCAACGGCCGAGCGGAGCCTGATGTGATCGTGGGATGGCTCGCGGAGATGGAGGACCTGTTTAATCTGCTTAGCATTGAAGGGTCCCAGCGGGTAACTTGTGCGGCGTTACAGCTGCAACTGAGGGCGTACGACTGGTGGGCCGCTAAAAAGTAGGAAATCTATGAAGCCGATACAGACGCCACGATTTCCTGGAAAATATTCAAGCAAGCCTTCCTCGAACAGTACGTTCCTCGCGCCGTCCGTCAACAAAAAGAAGACGAGTTCATGACGCTGCGACAGGGAAATATGTCTGTCGACGATTATGATTCGAGCTTCTCAAAGCTGGCGAAGTTTGCCGGCGCCTTCCTGCCCAACAAGGAAGCCTGGTGTGAACGCTTCCAACAAGGCCTAAATGACGAACTGCGAAGGGACGTCATGAATCAAAGGTGCCGAACATACCGTGAATCCTATAATGCCGCTCTTGATAGTGAGCGCATCTTTGGCCGTATGTCGAGTAGAGGCATCCGTAACCACTTCAACAAGCGTCCTAACGACGCCGGCGTCGGGGGATCGGGAATAGCAAAACGTTCGAACATGTTCGATGACCGAGGCCATAGCAGTCAACACTGCACCAGGTGCGGTAGGCGTGGGCACCGAACCGTCGACTGCGTCACGAGATCTTGCTATAAGTGTGGCGAGGTAGGCCATATTGTTACATATTGCCCGCACAAAGGTCCGAATCAACACAACCCACCGAGGAACGTCCCGAATCCGCATAAAGTGCCGATACTGCAAGGCGAAAATGCGGTGCCCGTCAACCAGCAGAACCAACGCCACAGAGCTCAAGGCCGAGTTTATGCCTTAACTCGGGACGAGGCGTTTGCGTCCGATACTGTTGTAACAGGTATATTACTCTACAAAAGTATACCTGCTCGAGTGTTATTCGATTCGGGTGCGACGCATAGCTTTATATTTGCTGATTATGCGAAAGAAAATAAAATAACCATGCAATTACTAGATATAAATATTAGCGTTAGCACTCCGTCGGGAGTCGATATGCCTGCGAACTTTATTTGTAGGGATGGCCACATTTGCGGCGGGGAAAGATATCTATCCTTGGATGCCGTCGTGCTAGACATCAAAGATTACGATATAATCCTGGGCATGGATTGGTTGGGCGCTTGCCGTGCAACGATCGCGTGTGCGGAGAAGAGAGTGGTGTTTTGCCTTCCTGGTGAGATAGAGTTCTCATATTCGTGCGGTACAGCCTCGAAGACGGCGATGATGGTATCGACAATCTCGGCAAGGCGTATGCTGCGTTCCGGCTGCGCGGGATACTTGGCATCAGTTCGAGACATGCGGACGGATAATACAAACACAATACAGACTGATGTTGTGGTAGACTTTCCCGACGTTTTTCCTGACGAGATGCCCGGAATGCCGCCGGATCGAGAAATTGAATTCAGCATCGACACCTTTCCGGATACACGGCCGATATCAAAGGCGCCTTACCGAATGGCTCCAGCAGAACTGAAGGAGCTGAAGGTGCAATTACAAGAGTTGCTAGACCACGGATTTATTCGCCCTAGCGTCTCTTCGTGGAGAGCTCCCGTATTGTTCGTGAAGAAGATGGATGGGTCGTTGCGGCTATGCATCGACTATCGGGAACTCAACAAGACGACCGCTCAAAATAAGTATCCTTTGTCGCGAATCGACGACTTGTTTGACCAACTGCAAGGCGCGTCAGTATTTTCAAAAATCGATCTTCACTCAGGCTATCATCAATTGAAGATCAAGTCCGACGACGTATCGAAGTCTGCCTTCCGTACTCGATATGGTCATTACGAATTCCTCGTCATGCCGTTCGGTTTGACGAATGCTCCGGCCGCTTTCATAGATCTGATGAACCGAGTCTTCCGACCTCAAATAGATAAATTTGTAGTCGTATTCATCGACGATATCCTTGTCTACTCAAAGAATCGGGAAGAGCACGCGGAACATTTGAAGACGGTACTGCAGATTCTGCGTGAAAATAAACTATACGCCAAGCAGAGTAAGTGCGAGTTCTGGATGAGTAGCGTGACATTTCTCGGGCACGTAATCTCTGCCGAAGGTGTCGCGGTGGACCCAAAGAAGATTGATGCGGTGGTAGATTGGAAACGACCTGCCTCGGCTAGCGACATTCGGAGTTTTCTGGGCTTAGCGGGCTAGTACCGTAGGTTCGTGCGAAGCGTTTCAAAACTAGCGTCGCCTCTGACTCGCCTCACCCAGAAGGGAGTAGTATTTGAATGGAGCGACGACTGTGAATCCAGCTTTCAAGAGTTGAAGCAACGGCTCGTCTCAGCTCCAATCCTTGCACTTCCAGACGGTCCAGAAGGCTTTCAGATATTCAGCAACGTGTCGGGAACTGGCCTCGGGTGCGTACTCATGCAGAGAGACAAAGTCATCTGCTATGCTTCACGGCAGTTAAAGCAGCACGAGAAAAACTACCCGACGCACGACTTAGAATTGGCGGCGGTCGTCTTCATGTTGAAGTTATGGCGGCACTATCTCTATGGTGTGGCATGCAGAATCTATACAGATCATAAAAGCCTGAAGTACTTGTTTACGCAATGAGAACTCAACCTACGACAGCGACGATGGCTCGAACTCATAAAAGATTACGAGCTAACGATCGAGTATACGCCGGGCAAGGGAAACGTGGTGGCCGACGTACTTAGCAGAATGTTTATGGAAACACTGGCCATAAACAAGGAGATACAGCGGGACCTTGAAGCGATGGGTATCGAACTCGGAATTGAGTATCGACACCTGCACCTAGCTCAGCTGAAGTTAGGATCGAGCCTGCTTAGCAAGATAAAGACCGCACAGGAGGACGACTCATTTCTGAAGAAAATGTACGAGCTGATTTCAAAGGGAAGGGCGACTGACTTTGCGGAAGACGGAGACGGGACGATGCGATTAAAGGGAAGGCTCTGCATTCCTGAAACTGCCGAACTCAGAAAAGAAATTCTGACGGAGGCGCATTATGCGAAGTACTCATTACATCCTGAAGGCACCAAGATGTACAAGGACTTGCGCACAAACTTTTGGTGGCACGGCATGAAGAAAGACGTGGCTACGTTCGTATCGCAATGCATGGCGTGTCAGCAGGTGAAGGCGGAACACCAAAGGCCAGGCAGCGAGCTGCAGAACATCGCCATTCCCGAGTGGAAGTGGGATAATATCTCGATGGATTTCATTGTGGGATTTTCGAAGACGTCGCGGGAGAATGACGTGATTTGGGTCATTGTGGATAGATTGACCAAGTCGGCTCACTTCATCGCAATTAAAGTAGGATGGAGCGTCGATCGGTTAGCGCAAATCTACGTCGATGAGATTGTTCGACTGCACGGGGTACCGGCCTCAATAATTTCGGACAGAGACGGGCGATTCCTATCGCGTTTCTGGACGAGCCTCCAAGCGGCGATGGGGACCAAACTGAACTTTAGTTCGGCATACCATCCCCAAACAGACGGTCAGGCGGAGAGGGTCAATCAGATCTTAAAAGATATGTTGCGTCTGTGTGCGATCGACCTAAAGACTAGTTGGGATACGCATTTGCCGCTTGCGGAGTTTGCGTATAACAACAGTTATCAGTCGAGCATTCAGATGGCTCCATACGAAGCACTCTATGGGAGGAAGTGTCGTTCGCCGATATGCTGGGATGAAGTCAGAGAGCGACAAGTGCTCGGACCGGAACTGGTGGAGCAGGCCGTCGAAAAGGTCCGCTTGATTCGAGATAGACTTCGCATCGCGCAAAGTCGACAAAAGAGCTACGCAGATCTTCGTCGACGACCGCTAGAGTTCTTGGTCGGGGACCATGTGTTTCTGAAAGTAACGCCCATGCGCGGTGTGATACGGTTCGGCGTTAAAGACAAGTTGAGCCCGAGATTTGTAGGCCCCTTCGAGATCATTGAGCGGGTTACGACGGTTGCTTATCGGATCGCACTACCTCCTGCCTTAGCTGATGTGCACGATGTTTTCCACGTTTCACAACTTCGAAAATACGTGCACGATCCAAGCCATATGGTTAGCTTCGATCAGTTGGAGCTACGTACTGACTTGTCTTACTCGGAGGAGCCTATTCAAATTTTGGACCGCAAGGAAAATGTGCTACAAAATCGGTCGATGTCCTTGGTCCGCGTGCTTTGGCGGAACCATACAGTTGAGGAGTCGACGTGGGAGATGGAGGCAGAGATGAAGGAGAAGTACCCTGCGTTGTTCGTCTAAATTAAGGTCCGACCCTTGTTCTTAAGTTTCGGGACGAAACTTTTTCTTAGTGGTATATTATGTAGCGCCCTGCTTTCGATAGGCGACGGAACTTCATAATATGCTAGCACCGAGTCAGATCGGCCGGGAATTAGATGGCCATCTGACTCGATCGCTAAGCTTGGTAAACGATAACGTCTTGTGGCATCGATTCAATTCGATTTGGACGGAAGATACGAGAATCGATCCAACTAATAGAACGACTTCTGTTGGAACAAGTCCTAGATGCAGCGGGCTGCGTCTCGGCGCACGAGCTCTCTATAAGAGTCCCTTCGACGGGACCGGACCGCTGTATGGTTTTCTTGGAGCTTTGCTGCTGGTCTTGATTGAAGTGCTTTCGCGTCGTTTTCAAGGATGCAATTACAAATTTCGATACAAGAGGAAAAGAAGGAAATCTAACAAAGTGTTGATGCATTGCAAGAGCTCGCGTAACTAAGGATTGACGTTGCGTAGCGCTTCGACGACCTGCACGAAACAAAGTAATCGGTGGATGATTCGGCCCCTTCTTTTCTACTGTCCCGCAAACTTATTCCTTGCCTCGAATTCATTCAAATCGAACGATGCCAAGTTAATTGCATGCCAATCCACTAAGTCCAAGAACTCGAGAAAAACGTATCGATTTTAGAGTAATCTACTCTGAAAAATACAAGTTTATCACATAACTCAAAAAGTTTAAGGTTTACGGAAAAAGATAGACTATTTCAAGTGCTGCAAAATATTATGAAACGTCGAACATGGGTTATGATGCCTCGGACAATTTGGTGCCTACGGGACGCTAAATCGGGAGTACGACTTGGGGAAAAAATTAAGCGTTGCATAAGTTGGAGGAAATGATAATGCCGTTCAATACTGTCCGCGCTATACAAAACTGTTGCATATGTTAAACTGTTCACGCATTGGCATGGTCATGGACAGCTTGTGCACAAGTTGATATTTTTCCTCGAATCGATATCCGGGGCATCGGAATCGAATCGACCCAGGGGGAATGAATAATCGTGCTTCGACACTGATGCATTGCGGGACCGTCAGTCAGGCTTGCAACCTAGACTGAGCGGACCGAAATGCTGTTGAGATAGTCCCACATGATGTGTAACATCAATGACCGCATATAAGATAGTAGCATGCTCACCTATTGTCTTATGCAGGGTAAATATTATCTCTGTTTTCATGCAGGGACGAGCACGGCCGTGGTAAGAAATATGACAAACTGCTATGTTAAACTGTATGCTTTATTACGCAAAGATGGCTATCGAATATGAACTGAATTCATTTAGTTCTAATAGAAAGACAACTCTAAAGCATACCTACCCTAACAATCAGAGTCGGTTTAGACGAGTGGGTTCGTCTCGTCCACTTAGCAAGTGTGCTAATCCCATTCCTCCAATTTCTCCAGGTGCGACGGGCGCGTCCAACAAAACTGGAGCTGAAGTATGGAGAGGCGTTTTGAAGCTCTTCCTATGCTGAAGTATTTTGAAGCCAATTCAAGTCGACGGCTTATGTATAAAGGGGCGAATGTATGGGACGGCAAGCGTTAGTTCAGGCAACTTGTCGAATGTATCTTCTTTCTGTTTTTAATCAATGTAGCCGCAACGGCATCCAATGTAAATTTCGACTTGCACTTCGTTGCAAGCTATGAATGAAAAGCATTTCTATCTTCCTATACTGCGTCTTATATTCTGATGTGAATTGTAAAGTTTCGACTTGGCATATTAATATCAAAATCAAAAGATAACCATTTGAGAACTTGTCATCTTGCCTTGCACGAGCGCAACTCCAGGCTCGTGCGGCATCACACCTTAGCGAGGACGATCGAATCGGCAAGGTAACACCGGGGACGAATGGTTTGTCGACTCGGGGCGTGACAAATTGGTATCAGAGCACAGTTATGTTTCCTCGGATTTTTGAAAGATGTTTCATTGTTGGAATATCCGTTGTGATGGCTCGATTGAATTGCTTGTCGACATGCTGCATGAAATAAAAGTTCCATACAGGTAAGCCCGTAGATATTTTTGAAAAATACTAACGGGTTTACTCTATTTTGTAGGAATGACTAAGAAAAGAAACAATCCTGCCACGACTCAAACTGTAGATAGTACGTCGAGCACAAAAAGCACTGGGCCTAGCGAGACGACTATGGAGAAGATGCTACAGTTGATGGAAGTGCAGCAGCAGCAGCTTCAGATACAATTCAAAGCGTAATTTGATGCGCAACAAAAACAGATGAACGCCCTGACTCAGATAGTGAGCAGAATGGCGGGCAATACCAAGACGACGGCCGAAGGGCCCGAGGAAAAGCAAGGTGACCAAGAAGAAAACGAGGAAGAAGAGACTCAACCGCAAATGATAGATTCTTCTTCCTTGTTCAAGGCAAAGGAGTTCCGCAAGATGAATCCACCAAAGTTCAACGGCCGAGCGGAGCCTGATGTGATCGTGGGATGGCTCGCGGAGATGGAGGACCTGTTTAATCTGCTTAGCATTGAAGGGTCCCAGCGGGTAACTTGTGCGACGTTACAGCTGTAACTGAGGGCGTACGACTGGTGGGCCGCTAAAAAGCAGGAAATCTATGAAGCCGATACAGACGCCACGATTTTCTGGAAAATATTCAAGCAAGCCTTCCTCGAACAGTACGTTCCTCGCGCCGTCCGTCAACAAAAAGAAGACGAGTTCTGTCACTTCCCGTTCCCAGAATACGTATTTATTTAATATTTACCATGTATTATTCTGTATATAAATTCATTTAATTTCCTGCAATTTTATTTCTGCATTTTATTTCTGTATTTTATTTTCTGCTTTTAACCTCTCTGCTTTGCTTTCGGGTTGGCCTTGGATGGATCCGCATAAACCCGACCCAATAAACCCCCCACCTACCACCACCCATTCATTTAAAGCCCCAAACCATTTCTCTCTCTTCATTACTTCTTCCCATTACACTTCTTCTTCCTCATAACTCTCCCACCAACCTAGAAGAGATAGGCAAGTGCCAACTTGCTTCTTGATGGATCCCCATTTTTATTGTTCCATCATCTTCCTCATTTGATTCTAAGTGTCTTTAGTACTTAACATTTTCAATTTCTATGGCTTATTTGTTGTAGATCTAAGTTTGATACATTTTCGGATTTCTTAGGTTTTGATCTAGTAAACTTTGTTATCTTCAAGTTTCGATGGTTCCATGTTGTAGAGAATTTCGTTCTACCCAATTTTGACCTATGGAAGTCCATATTTGGGCTTGGGATGAAGGATTTATGGAGCTTGGAAGCAATGGCTTCCATGGTTCCCATGGTTCTGTTCTCAGAAAATTTGGAGAAGAAGAACAGTCCCAGCCGCATCAAATCTTGATTCCTCAGCGCATGGAAATCTTTATTCCCACAGCGCATCAAATCTTCATTCCTCAGCGCATGGAAATCTTTATTCCCACAGCGCATCAAATCTTGATTCCTCAGCGCATGGAAATCTTTATTCCCACAGCGCATCAAATCTTCATTCCTCAGCGCATGGAAATCTTTATTCCCACAGCGCATCAAATCTTGATTCCTCAGCGCATGGAAATCTTTATTCCCACAGCGCATCAAATCTTTATTCCTCAGCGCATGGAAATCTTTATTCCCACAGCGCATCAAATCTTCATTCCTCAGCGCATGGAAATCTTTATTCCCACAGCGCATCAAATCTTTATTCCTCAGCGCATGGAAATCTTTATTCCTACAGCACATCAAATCTTCATTCCTCAGGCGCATGAGATCATTTATTTTCCAATCATTTCCCTCAGGCGCATGAGATTATTTATTTCCCAATCATTTCCTCAGGCGCATGAGATTATTTATTTTCCAATCATTTCCCTCAGGCGCATGAGATTATTTATTTTCCAATCATTTCCTCAGGCGCATGAGATTATTTATTTCCCAATCATTTCCTCAGGCGCACGAGACTTATTTATTTCCCAATCATTCCTCAGGCGCATGAGATTGTTTATTTCCCAAACCTTTCCCACAGTGCATGAGATTGTTTATTTTCCAAACCTTTCCCACAGCGCATGAGATTGTTTATTTCTCAAACCTTTCCCACAGCGCATGAGATTGTTTATTTCTCAATCCTTTCCCACAGCGCATGAGATTGTTTATTTCTCAATCCTTTCCCACAGCGCATGAGATTGTTTATTTCTCAATCCTTTCCCACAGCGCATAAGATTGTTTATTTCTCAATCCTTTCCCACAGTGCATGAGATTATTTATTTCCTAACCCTTTCCCACAGTGTATGAGATTATTTATTTCCGAATCATTATTTATCTTCCAATTTTATTTCCCGAATTTGGCATTAATTAACATTGATTGTTATCATGCGTTCCTAGATGGAACTAAGAGACTGGCTAGTCGTCTTATTGAATTAAATGGAATAAGACACGTTCATATTAAATATGAACTATTGTAATCAATTGGCCGATCCCGAATATTGGCATACAGGCATATGCAGGCTTCAATTTATTTATTTCTCTACAAAAGCAGCATGTGTACTTTATGGTCAAGACATGATTTATTCCGTGGTTAGTTTTGATTGTTGCATTACGCTATGTAAGACCTACAACCTAACCGCACGGGTATCGTTGTAGAGTTGGGCATATCGTACTTTGTACGGAAGTACTCATTCTGAATGACCATGATCCACGGTATGGAATTTCACTTAACATAGAAGCTACTAAGTTAAATAAAATAATGATTGCATGGAGAGTATGGATTTCTGAGTTCTTACATGGCAGCCCTCTTGGGACTATTAGTGCCCGACAGGCCGGCTGGTTCCCACAGATACTACAAATCTGCCACACGGGCAGGGAGCGGTATCTGATTATATTATTGTATATTGTATATTGATGACGGGCGTCCCGCTGGGACTCGTCTAATTCATAATTGGCGCAATTGATTGATTGGGTAGACTAGCCTTGCTTGCCCATAGTAAGAACTGAGAAATCCTTATTGCATAATCCCAGGATAACTTGGGACTCACAGTAGTAAGCCGTAGGAGTTGGATGGCCGTTTAAGTTGATTTGTTTGTGTACTGTACCTACTCTGTTACCTAGCTGAGATGATCAGAGCATCAGGACATGACGGACCAACTTTTGTCCTTGTTTGGTTGGGAGGTTGGTTCGAAGTGTCGTGATGTTACGTGAATCCCAGTAGCGAGCAGAGATCTATTATTATATTCTCTTATTTACTGGTTTAATGCCTCATATCGTGCTTCCTTGCGGTACTTGCTATTAGAGGTCTAACCTCTCTGGTTTTGCATGGCCAGATTTAGAGCCGGTTCCCGAGGACTCAGCTTACTTCCACCTCCAAGATGGTCAATACTAGAGGAATGATCGCAGGAGGACTCGAGTGGGTTCCTTACTTCCCCGCTCGTTTTGTTACTTACTTTATATTTTGCCGTTTGGCACCGACATGTTAGTCGGATTGTCTTGTACTTACATTTACATAATTGTAATTAAGTCAGACTGCAGCTGATAACAATTGTGTATATGTTGCTATATCATCTGGCTATGTTCTGTAAAGCCAGATCTCAAGAACATTTTGATTAAGCGTTTGGGACGCCTTATTGCTTTATCTTAAATGTTCTCTGTTATTGCTTCTTGTTTGAATGATTGAGACAATAGATGTGAAGTGACCATAGCGAGACTTTCATGTAGTATGCACCCCCTTGTCTTTTAGACAGCATTGATCGTATTATACGGTATTCATCTACCCGTAATACGTAGCTGGCTGAGTCATTCCTCCGCTCTCCAGTATTCTGGTTCTGGGGCGTGACAAGGTTTTAGTGGTGGCCCATGCAGGTCTGATTTCAGACTTGTGGGGTGTTTGATTTATAGGATGTCTCAATCACACATGTTTTCCCTTGATCTCATGATTCGTTATTCTCGATTCTAACTTGACATTCCGGTATCCTTTGACTTCATTGATCCTCCCTGTCCGATCGTTTGATTGTTCTCTTGTCCCTTTTCTTAGGGGCACTTCGTCCGCATCTGTCAGGACTGGACAGCAACAATAAGAGCAACATGGACAACCTGACCAGGTTGGTCAGCAACAAGGGCCAGAACCACTTCATGAGACTATTCAAGAAGAGGTGATAGTGGAACCAGCAGTTGGACCGCAGTATCCGGAGGTTCCAACACCACCAACAGTTCCACCCACCCCTGTGGAAGTGGACACACCAGCCCTTCTAGAGATCATGAGAGGGATGATGGCCACTCAGCAACATCAGATGTTAGCCCAGCAGCGCATGCACGCTCAGTTGCAAGAGCAGAATGTACTACTCAACCAAGGGTTACAGACAGCATTGGAAAGAGGGGCGAGGCCAGATTCAGGAGCGTCAGCCCGGTTTTGCAAATACAACCCCCGCCGTTTCAAAGGCACGGAGGATGCCATCTCAGCAGATGCATGGCTTAAGGACATTGAGGCTATTTTGACAGCCGCTAAGGTGCCGGCAGAAGAACGTGTGGATCAGGTGAAGTTGTTACTTCAGGATCTCGCACGTGATTGGTGGGAATCAGAGGAGGTAGGCATCAGACGTCCTGTGGCTTGGGACGATTTTACAGTAAGATTCAAGACAAAGTATTATGGAGTTGTGGCACAGTTTGAGCTACAACAGAAGTTTATCAACCTCAGACAGGCTAGCAAGACGGTAGATGCTTATGCAGCGGAGTTCTGCAGATTGAGTAGGTTCGCCCCGGAGATGGTAGCCACAGAGAGCCAGAGGGCTATGAGGTTCCAGCAAGGGTTTCATCTTGAGCTCTTGCAATTGATAAAGGGGCACAATTACCAGACTTTTGATGAAGTATTGACGGCAACTCGAAGGCATGAGATAACCATTCAGAGGCTTACGGCAAGAACTGGAGGTCAGAAGAGATCCCACAGTCAGATTGAAGGAGGAGGGGGAGCAGCGCCCCGAACGACAGCACCGTCCCTTGGCATCCGCATTCATGATGTGGCGATGCGAGGGCCAGCACCACCACCCAGGCAGCAGCAACAACAACAGAGGAAGAACCAGCAACCCCCAGCGGACTGCACTTATTGTGGGAAGTTAGGGCACACTAGAGATGTGTGTCAGACATTGAACGGGCAGTGTTTGATATGTGGGAATCCAGATCATCGGGTTACCACATGTCCCATGAATTCGAGGTCAGGAGGACCAGGGCAACAATTTCCTGCTCTGCCAGCACCAGGGGCAGGACTGTATCGAGGACCAGCGGTAGCAGTGAGGCCGTTGGCACAGCGCCCGTTCATGCCGCAGGCTCAGATGTTTCGGCAGCAGGGACCGCCGATGCAGCAACACCAACACAGACTACCCCAGCATCACCAAGGCAGGGGCCAGCGGCAGCACCAGGCTAGGCCGCAGCATGGGAACCAGCAAGGAGGCCGAGGGCAGGCATTCACTCTGTCCTTGGAAGAGGCATTGGCATCAGGAGATGTTGTGGCAGGTAACATTTTCGTCGCCTCATATCCCGCAGTAGCATTGTTTGATTCGGGAGCATCACACTCATTTATATCTGCACAATTTGTAACACGGCTAGGAATGGAGTTCGAGACATTGCCAGGAAGGTTGAATATACTCACTGGTAATGGGCTCGTAGGAGTTAGTAGAGTTATTCTAGCGTGTAGCGTTGTAGTTTGCGGGCATTCCTTACCCGCCCGGTTGATAGAATTTCCTGTTGGAAATTTCGACGTTATCTTAGGTATGGACTGGCTGAAAGACAGTCATGCGACAATAGATTGTCGTAGTGGGAGTGTATCTTTTGATATTCCAGGCATGAAGCGGTTTACCTTAGTCAGATCAGTAGCAACTCAACAAGAGCAGGGAGTAGTGACGGCAATGGAAGAAGTTCAAGTCCCGAAGGTAGTTGAAGAGTTTTTAGACGTATTTCCTGAAGAACTTCCAGGTCTACCACCAGTTAGAGATATTGAGTTCAGTATAGATTTGGTACCTGGAACTAAACCGATATCAGATCGAGTTTACAGAATGGCGGATTCAGAGCAGGCCAAGGTATATCAGCACATAGAGGAACTGAAAGAGAAGAAGTTCATCCAAGCTAGCATGTCACCATGGGCAGCACCAGTAGTACTTATGGAGAAGAAGGATGGGTCATCCAGATTGTACATCGATTATAGGAAGCTTAACGCGACAACAGTGAAGAACAAGTACCCACTACCCAGGATCGACGACTTATTTGATCAGTTGAGCAAAGCTAGAGTTTTCTCCAAGATAGATCTTCGTTCAGGGTATCATCAAGTGAGGGTTCGGAAGGAAGACATTTCCAAGACAGCATTCAGGTCGAAGTATGGGCATTATGAATTCTTAGTAATGCCGTTTGGTTTGACCAATGCTCCAGCAATCTTTATGGATTTGATGAATCGCATCTTTATGCCGTACCTGGATCAATTTGTCGTTGTGTTTCTCGACGACATTCTTGTATATTCAACTAGTGAAGAGGAGCATGAAGATCACCTCCGGAAGGTGTTACAGGTCCTGAGAGAGAACCAGTTGTATGCCAAGCTCAGCAAGTGTGAGTTTTGGTCGGATCACATTTCATTCTTGGGTCATATCATATCAGGAGCTGGAGTAGCAGTGGATCCCAAGAAGGTAGAAGCAGTGGAAAGTTGGCCAGTACCCAAGACCGTAGCAGATGTACGGAGTTTCTTGGGATTGGCAGGATATTACAGAAGGTTTGTATCAGACTTTGCAAGGCTTTCAGCACCCATGACCCGCTTGACACGGAAGGATGTGCCATTCGTCTGGTCAGCAGAATGCCAGGCATCATTTGAGAATTTGAAGCAGAAGTTGATATCAGCGCCTATTCTTACATTGCCAGTTGGACCCGGAGGTTTTACCGTTTATTGTGATGCGTCAGGTAAAGGACTTGGATGTGTCCTCATGCAGCATGGAAAGGTGATAGCGTATGCATCTAGGCAGCTTCGAGACCACGAGAAGAATTACCCGACTCATGACTTGGAGTTGGCAGCAGTAGTATTTGCTTTGAAGCTATGGAGGCATTACTTATATGGTGATCGAGTGGACATGTACACAGACCACAAAAGTCTGAAGTACATTTTTACTCAGAAGGAACTGAACATGAGGCAGAAAAGATGGTTGGAGTTGATTAAGGACTATGACGTGGAGCTTCAGTATCACCCAGGCAAGGCTAATGTGGTAGCAGACGCTCTCAGCAGAAGAGACGGCGCATTTATGTTAACAACACAGAGGCATATCTTAGAAGACCTTCAGGAGATGGGCATCGAAGTTATACTTCCTAGTGATGTAGGAGCACTGGCAAGTCTGCAAGTTCAATCTGACTTGGTAGACAAGATCAAGGCAGCTCAGGCACAGGACCCGATGATTCAGAAGCTTAGGGCAGAATGTGAGTCCGAACTCAGGAAGGAGATGCAAATCCATGAGGATGGTACACTTAGGTTTGGATCGCGTCTATGTGTACCTAGTGGAGATATCAGACAGGAGGTTATGACAGAAGCTCACAGTTCCCAGTATTCTGTACACCCTGGAGGGACCAAGATGTACCAAGATATCAAGCAACACTTCTGGTGGAACGGGATGAAGAGGAAGATAGCTAGGTTCGTTTCCCGATGCTTGATATGTCAGCAAGTGAAGGCAGAACAACAGAGGCCAGCTGGATTATTGTAATCGCTTCCTATCCTGGAATGGAAGTGGGAGCATATCACAATGGACTTTGTGACCGGTTTACCGAGATCACCAAGTGGTAAAAATACTATTTGGGTGATAGTAGATAGGCTTACAAAGGTGGCACACTTTCTCCCTTTCAGAGTAGGGCAATCTACGAAGAAGTTGGCAGAATTATATATGCAACAAATAGTCAAGCAGCATGGAGTCCCTGTCAGTATTGTGTCAGACAGAGATATCCGTTTTACATCACATTTTTGGAAGAGCTTACATCATAGCCTGGGTACCAAGTTAAGGTTTAGCACGGCTTACCATCCCCAGACAGACGGGCAATCAGAAAGAACAATTCAGACTTTGGAAGACATGTTACGAGCTTGCACTCTGGATTTTGGAGGATCTTGGGAGAGCCACCTGCACTTAGTTGAGTTCTCGTACAACAACAGTTATCAAGCCAGTATCCAGATGGCGCCATTTGAAGCACTATATGGTAAGAAGTGTAGGTCGCCACTAGCATGGGACGATATCGGGGAGAGAAAGATGCTAGGCCCGGAAATAATTGTCCAGACCGTTGAAGTGGTTAAGGGAATTAGAGAGCGACTTCGAGTTGCGCAGGATCGGCATCGTCATTGGGCAGACCAGCATCGTAGGCCGCTAGAATTTTTTGTTGGGGACCACGTATTCTTGCGGATCTCACCTACCCGTGGGGTCATTAGATTTGGCATTCGCGGGATGTTGAGTCCCCGATACGTGGGCCCGTTTGTTATCCTTGAGAGGGTAGACGATGTTGCTTATCGTTTATCCCTTCCACCTTCGTTACGAGAGGTGCATGACGTATTTCATGTATCTCAGTTACGAAGGTATGTATCGGACCCAAGCCATGTCCTTGATCATTCTGAGCTGGTTGTTGGTACCAACCTGTCTTACGAGGAACAGCCTGTGTCTATTTTGGACCGAAGAGAGAAGATACTCAAGAACCGAACAATTAACCTTGTCCGGGTTGCTTGGGGTCATCACTCTTTAGGAGAGTCAACGTGGAAACGTGAGGATGATATCCGTTCACGGTATCCGCACCTGTTTGACTCACAATGTATATTTCTTTCTGTATACCTTGATTGTCTTAACTCCTCATGCTTGTCACCTTATGAGTAGAATTCCTTAATGTTGTAGATTGTTAGATGTAGATACATTACTTGTTATTATCATTGTAGAATGATTGCTTACTCAATTGTTTATACTTAGATTAGTTTAGCTTCGATATTTCTATCATGCTTGGATCTGAAATTCCGAGGACGGAATTTTTCTAAGGAGGGTAGAGATGTCACTTCCCGTTCCCAGAATACGTATTTATTTAATATTTACCATGTATTATTCTGTATATAAATTCATTTAATTTCCTGCAATTTTATTTCTGCATTTTATTTCTGTATTTTATTTTCTGCTTTTAACCTCTCTGCTTTACTTTCGGGTTGGCCTTGGATGGATCCGCATAAACCCGACCTAATAAACCCCTTACCTACCACCACCCCTTCATTTAAAGCCCCAAACCATTTCTCTCTCTTCATTACTTCTTCCCATTACACTTCTTCTTCCTCATAACTCTCCCACCAACCTAGAAGAGATAGGCAAGTGCCAACTTGCTTCTTGATGGATCCCCATTTTTATTGTTCCATCATCTTCCTCATTTGATTCTAAGTCTCTTTAGTACTTAGCATTTTCAATTTCCATGGCTTATTTGTTGTAGATCTAAGTTTGATACATTTTCGGATTTCTTAGGTTTTGATCTAGTAAACTTTGTTATCTTCAAGTTTCGATGGTTCCATGTTGTAGAGAATTTCGTTCTACCCAATTTTGACCTATGGAAGTCCATATTTGGGCTTGGGATGAAGGATTTATGGAGCTTGGAAGCAATGGCTTCCATGGTTCCCATGGTTCTGTTCTCAGAAAATTTGGAGAAGAAGAACAGTCCCAGCCGCATCAAATCTTGATTCCTCAGCGCATGGAAATCTTTATTCCCACAGCGCATCAAATCTTTATTCCTCAGCGCATGGAAATCTTTATTCCCACAGCGCATCAAATCTTGATTCCTCAGCGCATGGAAATCTTTATTCCCACAGCGCATCAAATCTTCATTCCTCAGCGCATGGAAATCTTTATTCCCACAGCGCATCAAATCTTCATTCCTCAGCGCATGGAAATCTTTATTCCCACAGCGCATCAAATCTTCATTCCTCAGCGCATGGAAATCTTTATTCCCACAGCGCATCAAATCTTTATTCCTCAGGCGCATGAGATCATTTATTTTCCAATCATTTCCCTCAGGCGCATGAGATTATTTATTTCCCAATCATTTCCTCAGGCGCATGAGATCATTTATTTTCCAATCATTTCCCTCAGGCGCATGAGATTATTTATTTCCCAATCATTTCCTCAGGCGCATGAGATTATTTATTTCCCAATCATTTCCTCAGGCGCACGGGACTTATTTATTTCCCAATCATTCCTCAGGCGCATGAGATTGTTTATTTCCCAAACCTTTCCCACAGCGCATGAGATTGTTTATTTCCCAAACCTTTCCCACAGCGCATGAGATTGTTTATTTCTCAAACCTTTCCCACAGCGCATGAGATTGTTTATTTCCCAAACCTTTCCCACAGCGCATGAGATTGTTTATTTCTCAATCCTTTCCCACAGCGCATGAGATTGTTTATTTCTCAATCCTTTCCCACAGCGCATGAGATTGTTTATTTCTCAATCCTTTCCCACAGCGCATAAGATTGTTTATTTCTCAATCCTTTCCCACAGTACATGAGATTATTTATTTCCTAACCCTTTCCCACAGTGCATGAGATTATTTATTTCCGAATCATTATTTATCTTCCAATTTTATTTCCCGAATTTGGCATTAATTAACATTGATTGTTATCATGCGTTCCTAGATGGAACTAAGAGACTGGCTAGTCGTCTTATTGAATTAAATGGAATAAGACACGTTCATATTAAATATGAACTATTGTAATCAATTGGCCGATCCCGAATATTGGCATACAGGCATATGCAGGCTTCAATTTATTTATTTCTCTACAAAAGCAGCATGTGTACTTTATGGTCAAGACATGATTTATTTCGTGGTTAGTTTTGATTGTTGCATTACGCTATGTAAGACCTACAACCTAACCGCACGGGTATCGTTGTAGAGTTGGGCATATCGTACTTTGTACAGAAGTACTCATTCTGAATGACCATGATCCACGGTATGGAATTTCACTTAACATAGAAGCTACTAAGTTAAATAAAATAATGATTGCATGGAGAGTATGGATTTCCGAGTTCTTACATGGCAGCCCTCTTGGGACTATTAGTGCCCGACAGGCCGGCTGGTTCCCACAGATACTACAAATCTGCCACACGGGCAGGGAGCGATATCTGCTTATATTATTGTATATTGTATATTGATGACGGGCGTCCCGCTGGGACTCGTCTAATTCATGATTGGCGCAATTGATTGATTGGGTAGACTAGCCTTGCTTGCCCATAGTAAGAACTAAGAAATCCTTATTGCATAATCCCAGGATAACTTGGGACTCACAGTAGTAAGCCGTAGGAGTTGGATGGCCGTTTAAGTTGATTTGTTTGTGTACTGTACCTACTCTGTTACCTAGCTGAGATGATCAGAGCATCAGGACATGACGGGCCAACTTCTGTCCTTGTTTGGTTGGGAGGTTGGTTCGAAGTGTCGTGATGTTACGTGAATCCCAGTAGCGAGCAGAGATCTATTATTATATTCTCTTATTTACTGGTTTAATGCCTGATATCGTGCTTCCTTGCGGTACTTGCTATTAGAGGTCTAACCTCTCTGGTTTTGCATGGCCAGATTTAGAGCCGGTTCCCGAGGACTCAGCTTACTTCCACCTCCAAGATGGTCAATACTAGAGGAATGATCGCAGGAGGACTCGAGTGGGTTCCTTACTTCCCCGCTCGTTTTGTTACTTACTTTATATTTTGCCGTTTGGCACCGACATGTTAGTCGGATTGTCTTGTACTTACATTTACATAATTGTAATTAAGTCAGACTGCAGCTGATAACAATTGTGTATATGTTGCTATATCATCTGGCTATGTTCTGTAAAGCCAGATCTCAAGAACATTTTGATTAAGCGTTTGGGACGCCTTATTGCTTTATCTTAAATGTTCTCTGTTATTGCTTCTTGTTTGAATGATTGAGACAATAGATGTGAAGTGACCATAGCGAGACTTTCATGTAGTATGCACCCCCTTGTATTTTAGACAGCATTGATCGTATTATACGGTATTCATCTACCCGTAATACGTAGCTGGCTGAGTCATTCCTCCGCTCTCCAGTATTCTGGTTCTGGGGCGTGACAAGTTCATGACGCTGCGACAGGGAAATATGTCTGTCGACGATTATGATTCGAGCTTCTCAAAGCTGGCGAAGTTTGCCGGCGCCTTCCTGCCCAACAAGGAAGCCTGGTGTGAACGCTTCCAACAAGGCCTAAATGACGAACTGCGAAGGGACGTCATGAATCAAAGGTGCCGAACATACCGTGAATCCTATAATGCCGCTCTTGATAGTGAGCGCATCTTTGGCCGTATGTCGAGTAGAGGCATCCGTAACCACTTCAACAAGCGTCCTAACGACGCCGACGTCGGAGGATCGGGATAGCAAAACGTTCGAACAGGTTCGATGACCGAGGCCATGGCAGTCAACACTGCACCAGGTGCGGTAGGCGTGGGCACCGAACCGTCGACTGCATCACGAGATCTTGCTATAAGTGTGACGAGGTAGGCCATATAGTTACATATTGCCCGCACAAAGGTCCGAATCAACACAACCCACCGAGGAACGTCCCGAATCCGCATAAAGCGCCGATACTGCAAGGCACAAATGCGGTGCCCGTCAACCAGCAGAACCAACGCCACGGAGCTCAAGGCCGAGTTTATGCCTTAACTCGGGACGAGGCGTTTGCGTTCGATACTGTTGTAACAGGTATATTACTCTACAAAAGTATACTTGCTCGAGTGTTATTCGATTCGGGTACGACGCATAGCTTTATATCTGCTGATTATACGAAAGAAAATAAAATAACCATGCAATCACTAGATATAAATATTAGCGTTAGCACTCCGTCGGGAGTCGATATGCCTGCGAACTTTATTTGTAGGGATGGCCACATTTGCGTCGGAGGAAGACATCTATCCTTGGATGCCGTCGTGCTAGACATCAAAGATTACGACATAATCCTGGGCATGGATTGGTTGGGCGCTTGCCGTGCAACGATCGAGTGCGCGGAGAAGAGAGTGGTGTTTCGTCTTCCTGGCGAGACAGAGTTCTCATATTCGTACGGTACGGCCTCGAAGACGGCGATGATGGTATCGACAATCTCGGCAAGGCGTATGCTGCGTTCCGGCTGCGCGGGATACTTGGCATCAGTTCGAGACACGCGGACGGATAATACAAACACAATACAGAACGATCGATCGTGCTGTCTAGGATCTATCAGAAATCCTTAAATTATAGTATATATTGCTTGACTATTGAATATTGGTTGTTTATAGATATGAGGGATTATAGATGCCATATGTCCTAGTTATTTTTTTGTGGTATTATTAGCCACTAGTTAGAAGATTATAATATTTTAGCGACCGTGTTTTGAGGAGTAGTATGACCAAAGGTGGGTAGAAGTCCTCGAGTTTTCGTAATCACAAAATGTCTAAGGAGGAATATAAAATATTTTTGAAATTAAATTCGAGGAGATTAAGGTGATAGTAGACTTTGATTTTCAAGGAATAGTTACGAATTAGAATTTCGAGGACGAAATTATTTTTAAGGTGGGTAGATTTGTAGCTCCCCTTCCCGGATTTTTTTTAAAAATATTTATTTATTTATTTATTTGATTTAATAATGATTTTAGAATTTTACAAATATTTATTTAGTTAATTATTACGGTAGATGATTTTAGCCATGGTTGAGATTTGGAATATAAGACGACTAGGAATCATGGCACGGTTAGTTTGGTGGCGTGCTTTGACTAGTGTATTAGCCCTGGTAGGGGAAGGCCGAGCCATAGTTGAAGAACAGTTTGGCAACTCTAGAGGGGGGTGAATAGAGTTTATATAGAAAAATAGCCAATTAAAAATAACTCTTTCACCGACAATAAATAATCAGAGTAAAGTGCGGAAAATAAATGAAGAGCAGAAGAGCATACGCAAACACAGCGATTTTAACCTGGTTTCCCTCGTGGAGGACTAGTCCAGGCCTGAGAACTCTAGCTCAGGATTAAATCCACTATTTGTGAAATAGTAGTTTACAACCCGTGCCTTTTCTTCAGAAGAGCACGTCAACTTCTAACAGAGGATCGCAGTGGCGATTTGCTTGGAATTGTCCAAGCGACTTCTTCGACTCTTGCACAAGAATCCTAACTGAGAGATGCTGAGCACTCGAGACTTAGGAGGCTTGTGGCTAGTAGATGGGAAAGGTATGGCTTACTTGAGCTTGTAAGAGAGAAGAGAAAAGAAGATTGGATGGATTGGAATGAGAGAATTCATGCCCTATTTATAGTGTTTTATAGGCAGAATTCGGCCAGAATTCGGGTAGGTAAATTCAAAAATTTGGCCGTTGGACAACTAGCAACCAGCTATCCCTAAAATTAGGGTTCCTGATTTCTAGGGGACAGAGTTCGGCCCGAACTCTGTGTGGAGGCAGAGTTCGGCCCGAACTCTGTCTCCAGAGCACAGAGTGGTTCAAAGGGGATTTTTGGGCATTATTTGATTCAGTGGAGTTTGGGATTTTGGGTAGGCTGTAGACTAAGTATCAAGAGCTCAGCATGACTCAGAGTACACAAGTCTAGACTCAATGAAAATATAAAATACAGACTCGAAAACACACTGAGAACCGGAGACTGAGCTGTCGTCTGTCTTGAACTGAATGCAGACATCGTGTGTCGTATTGAATTAATACAGATATTATTTAGTCAATGTAGTCAATATTTGGTTGACTGTGACTTTGTGTCAACAATCTCCCCCATATTGATAATTGACAAAATAATATATGTATATTCAACATTCATACCTGGACACAGTTGATTACAGCAACATAGCTCCCCCATACTCGATGCCGAGCTAGAATGTAATAGCTCCCCCGTAATCAGTGAACGGTGCTGAGCTAAAAGCAATAGCTCCCCCGGAAATAGTGCATGAAACCTGTATAATATCTCCCAAAAAGCACAAACAAGCACAGATATACCAAAATATAGGATATGATACCAATACCAAGAAAATATATCCAGACAGATATATCCAGCCAGAATATACATAGTTCTCCCCCTTTTGGCAGTTAGCAATATAGACTGCAGATGAATAATAGAGAAACTGCAGAAGATAATTATAGTAATACAACCACACCAAGCAGAGAAGAAACAGTATAGAAATAATCAAAAGAAGTACTAGCATAAAGTGTCATAACCAAATGTCAAACACATAACCAGAGTTTAAAAATATCCAAGTACATAAAACTGAAACTAACTAGAAATATAAATGCATCAACTAATGTCATCATCAGCAGCAGCAGCAAGTAGTAGCCAATCTCCATCACGGAGCATGAGAAGGTCCTGGAGTGTCTGAAGGACCGGGGAAGGAGTGACGGGGGTCCAGAAATGCAGCATTCGGATCCATGTAACGCATAACCCACGGATCATCAATGCGATGACCCGCGCGCGCTGGATCCCTCTCCATGGGAATGTGCAGATGCTGAGACAGGGAATACCGTATATCATGCAGAGAGTTGCCGAGAGCACTCATCTGCAGAGTAGTACGATAGTCCAGCTGTGTCCAGCGATCGTCCTCAAGAGTAAAACGATCCCGGAGCAAAGTCTGAATAGACTCAAGAGTGGCAGGTGGAAGAGGTGCATCCTGACCGAGTGGAGGAGAGTCAGGCTCCGCATCGTCAGAATGCTCAGAGGCCTCAGGAGAGGCGACGACTGCCTGAGTACGTCGTGCCTTGGACAGAAAAGCAGGAGCAGGCAAGAACTGACAGTCATGAGTAGGAATGATGAATGCACGAAAAACCATAGGAAGGTATAAAGGATAAACCAAGGCTCTTGGTTTCTTCCTACAATTTATCATCCAATCCATCATTGTCCTAGGAAGATTGAAGGGGATACGATAATGAAGGTGATATAAAGCAGAGATCTCAAAGTAGGTAACTTCATCAGTTGAACCAGCCTTGGGTAAGATGGTGTTAAAAATCATTCGATGAAGCTCATAGAAGTATGGATTGAGGTGCTTGGCCATAAGCTTGCGAGGACTTATGTTAGGGGCACATAATTCCTCCTTGAATCCTTCAAGAGAAGTATCGCCAACAAATTGAAATTGACGTGCTTCCACAAGTTTATCCCAAGCATCAAGATTAACAAGATCAAGAAAATCTCCCAACTCAGAATCATTGAAAGCTATGTCAATACCGGCAACCCGAGAATAGATGTGGGTTGCATCGAAAGTTAAATTACAATAAAACATTTGGATTGCGCTACGGTAGATGACAAAGTTTGAGGCAACTAACGCATCCAGACAAAGATCACGAAACAATGATTCAAATTGAGAAATATTGTAAAATTTATCGGATGTCCCCCGAACACCGGACGAGTACGAAAATCGCTAAACCATGCATTAGACGCGTCTAGCGACACAAATAGGCGTTCGTCATATGTAGTCGGATCTTGGGGACTAGGTGGGTTGAACAACGGATGAATGGGTTGTTGTTCACCTACTTGCTCAATTGGAGGAGGAGGATTCGAAGAGGAAGCTCCCTCAGTTCGAACCCTTTTCCCACGATTGGGCAAGCGAGGAGCCATTTGCAAGATAATAGAGAACTTGAAATTGAGAGAAAGAAGTAGATATACCTGAAAATAGCAACAAACAGTGAAAGAGAATGATGAGAAACCCTTTTTCCTTGATTTTGAGGAGCAATGGAGCACTCTAGATCAAAAACTAGGGTTAGGGTTTTGAAGAAAAGAGTTTGGAGAGGTGAGGAAGGAGGCAATGGTGAAGGAGAGAGAGGAAAACCCGAAATATAAGAGAGGGTTTTCTTCGGTCGGAAGAAATTCTGACCGTATGATCAAAAATGATCCAACGGCAGAGGCTGATCCCGACGCTGGAACAATGGGACCGAACTCGGCCCGAACTCTGTTGGGGGCAGAGTTCGGCCCGAGTTCTGGATTAGTGGTCCAGAACAGAAAACAGGCTGAAAAGATAGAAAAATTGGTTAAGTGTTGAATAAAAGAGATAGTTGAGAGTAAAAGTTTGATGAAATCAATGAAGTACATAGAGAGGTACACAAAAGTCAGAATAAACTTTAGAAAGTATTAATGAGGCAATATTAAATCGAAACACACCATATAATAAACAAGGAAATATATTGTAATTCAATATTTCAAATTTGCCATGGGTTAGCTGCAGGGGCCGGATCCCAGCTAGCGGTAGTCCTGAGGACTAGTGCACCGTGTCGCTTAGGCTTTTACGCCTTGTTGTCAGAAGGACCCTTTCGGCTTGTACCCATACCAAATTCATCGTAAAAGAATCAAAATATACTCGATATTTACGCAGGCGAGTCTCAACTTATAACTGCTTCATCCAAAATTTCGAGTTCACGACATAGGAAATTGAAGCGCTCTTTGGATAATGGCTTAGTAAAGAAATATGCTAGCTGATGATCAGTGTCAATAAGTTCTAAGTTAATCGTGCCATTTTGCTGATGATCACGCAAAAAGTGGTGTCTGATCTCAATGTGTTTAGTGCGTGAGTGGCAGACAGGGTTCTTAGTCAAATTGATGGCACTAGTATTGTCACAGAATATAGGAATATGCATGAAAGATAATTTATAGTCTTCAAAGGTTTGCTTCATCCACAGAATTTGTGCACAACAACGCCCAGCTGCTATGTATTCAGCTTCTGTTGTGGATAGTGCGACAGAGTTCTGCTTCTTGCTAAACCAGGAGACTAAAGCCTTTCCTAATAAATGACACGTGCCGCTCGTACTTTTACGGTCGACCTTGCATCCAGCGAAGTCAGCATCAGAGTAACCAATAAGGTCAAATGATGTTGACTTGGGATACCATAGACCCACTGTAACCGTACCCTTAAGGTATCGAAAGATACGCTTAACCGCGGTCATGTGTGATTCCTTAGGATTAGCTTGATATCTAGCACATAGGCAAACACTGAACATGATATCGGGACGACTAGCAGTTAAATAGAGTAAGCTGTCTATCATACCTCGATACTTACGTTGATCAACGGGTTTGCCGCTCTCATCTGGTTCGAGTTTGGTTGAAGTAGCCATTGGCGTGCTAATTGGTTTGACGTTGTCAAGATCGAACTTCTTCAGCATGTCCTTGGTATACTTCGATTGGCAGATGAAAGTTCCATTAGCCATTTGTTTCACTTGCAGACCAAGAAAATAGTTGAGCTCTCCCATCATGCTCATCTCAAATTCTGTCTGCATACACTTGGCAAATTCTTGACAGAGGGTTTCATCAGTAGAACCAAAAATGATATCATCAACATAAATTTGAATCAACAGAATAGTGTCTTTAAAAGATTTTATAAACAGTGTAGTGTCAATTTTCCCTTTTAAAAAACCTTTCTCAAGTAAGAAGCTACTTAGCCTTTCATACCAAGCTCTGGGGGCTTGTTTGAGGCCATAAAGTGCTTTCTTTAGCTTGAACACGTGGTCGGGAAATTTGTGATTTTCAAAGCCAGGAGGTTGTTTCACATAGACTTCCTCCTTAATAAAACCATTCAGGAAAGCACTTTTCACATCCATTTGAAATAATTTAAAGTTTTGAAAATTAGCAAAAGCACAAAGCATCCGAATGGATTCTAGTCTAGCAACAGGAGCATACGTCTCATCGTAGTCGATACCTTCCTCTTGGTTGTATCCTTGAGCTACTAGACGAGCTTTGTTACGTGTGACTGAACCATCTTCATTTACTTTGTTTCTAAAAACCCATTTAGTACCAATTATCGAGTGATTAACCGGTCTAGGAACGAGTTTCCATACTTGGCTTCTCTCGAATTGGTTGAGTTCTTCTTGCATAGCAGAAATCCAAAATTCATCATTAAAGGCTTCAGAAATGTTTTTAGGCTCTACTTGTGAAATGAAGGCAGTGCTAGCAACGGAGTCTCTTAGTGATGATCTAGTAGTTACTCCACGTGAAACTTCTCCTATAACTAAATTTTCTGGATGAGAAGGTTTGAAAGAGAATTTTTTAGGCAAACCCTCCAGAGAATTAGTTTCGGTTGAAGTATTCATTGGAGTAGAAGTTGATGGCTCAACGTCATCATCAAGAGTACTTGCTGCACTGTTGTCTTCATCAAAAGTCACATTTGTTGACTCTTCCACAATAAGTGAGCGTTTATTAAAAACTCTATATCCCTTACTCTTGGCGGCATAACCAAGAAAGATACCATCGTCAGCTTTGGCATCAAATTTGCCTAAGTTGTCTTTGGTGTTAAGGATAAAACATCTACAACCAAAAATTTTAAAATAAGAAACATTGGGGGTTCTCCCAAACCAAAGCTCATAGGGTGTTTTTTTCGTAATGGAACGAATCAGCACCCTATTCAAAATGTGGCATGCTGTACTGACAGCTTCTGCCCAAAAGTATTTCGGAAGTGAAAATTTATTCAACATGACTCTGGCCATATCGCCGAGAGTTCTATTCTTCCGCTCCGCAACACCATTTTGTTGAGGAGTTCTAGGACAAGAAAATTCATGATCAAAACCATTTGCATTACAAAAACTTTCAAAATCATAATTTACGAATTCGCCTCCATGATCACTTCGGATTCGAGTAATCATGTAGCCTTTTTCGTTTTGAACTTTCTTTACAAAAATTTTGAAAGCAGAAATAGCATCGCTCTTATTAGCGAGAAAGAAAATCCAAGTAAATCTCGAAAAATCATCAACAATAACAAATGCATAAAGTTTGCCACCAAGGCTAGCTATTCTACTAGGACCAAATAAATCCATATGAAGTAATTGCAAGGGTCTAGTAGTACTTACAGAGTTGATGGAATGAAACGAGGATTTAGTTGCCTTGTTTAGTTCACATTCGGCACATACCGTGTCCTTTTTGAATGTGATGTCAGGCAATCCTCTCACTAGCTTCTTGGTAGAAAGCCTGGATATAGCATCCATGTTGGCATGACCAAGACGCTGGTGCCAAAGTAGTCGTTCGTCTTTGTGGGCATATAGACATCTACCTGCATTGTTAGTATTTATAGAAAGATAGAAAATATAGATGTTGTCCTCTCTTTTCCCTTCAAAAGCAATGTCTCCTGTTGACCTATCATAGATGTAGCAACTGTTTTGTCCAAAGTTAATATCATATCCATGATCAGCAAGATGACTAATGCTGAGCAGGTTATGCTTTAACTCGGTCACTAGGCAGACATCCTTTATTACAGGAGAAGGAGGATGACCAATGACACCATTACCTATAATGTGCCCTTTGAGATTGTTACCGAAGGATACGTATCCTTCTCTCTTCATCGATAGTGATGCAAAAAGATTTGCGTCTCCGTCATATGTCGCGAGCATCCACTATCGAGAATCCACTTACTTTCAGTTGAGGAGGGAAGGTCCACCTACATCAAGAGTAGATGTGACCTTTGGTACCCGAGTTCTTGAGGGTCCTGAAAAGTTAGTCTTTGGGAACCAAGCATATATCTTTTTATCTACAAGTCTTCTAACTCTGTACTGTGGTGAGATGTGTCCATGTGATCCACAATAAGTACAGATAGCATTCTTATTTATACTAGGAGCATGAGAATAATATCTGTAAGCAACAGGATGAGGATGGACATGATGTGAAGAGTTAGCATGGTGAAGATGATTATGCATGGAATAAGTGGCATGGTGATGGTGTCTATGAGGCATAGAATGATGGTATTGTCTATGATGTGTGACATGCTGATATTGTCTAGATGGCATGGCATGATGATTTTGTCTATATGGCATATGAAGATCTTGTCTATATGGCATTGCATGATGATCTTGTCTATATGGCATGATATGATGATTTTTATGTGTGGAGTGATGTTGATTGTTCTTACATGCACGTGGTTTGTGAAAGTTTGTGTATATAAATGCATGGTTATGTGCTGCATGAGAATGACGTGGTTGACTAGCATGAGTGGTGTTGTGCCCATGTGATTGGGTTTGAGGTTGAACAACCTGTTTACCCAATTTGGTTTCTAATCTTTTAGCAACAGCTTGCAGTTCATCAACCTTAATATTTAAGCCATAAATCTTAGTCATGGAAATCTTGTGTCTACTCTTTTCTTCAGCAAGCAACGTGTTGAGAGTAGTGATTTCTTGAGTTTGTTGCTCAATACGTGCTTCAGCATCATGTAAGCTTAATTTAAGCTTGGATACTTCATCAGTGTCATTAGTGGGTGATGTATTTCTAACATTATCAAGAAGTAAAGAAATTCTTTGTATCTCATCTTCTAGACTTTTGATTTTGTCCTTGGCATGTTTATATTTACCGATGACCTTTTTATGATCATCGAGTAAATCAGTGAAAGCATCGCCAAGTTCATCAAAAGAGAAGTCATCTAGAGTTTCGTTAGATACCTTGTTGGAAGTTGCCATTAGGCACACATTTGCTGTATCTTGAGGAGAGTCCTTTTCTTCCTCAGAGTCACTCGCTTCACTTTCATGCCAAATGCCTGTGTTGGCATATTTCTTTGATGAGTTCCTTTTGTATGGCTTCTCATAGCGGTTGCTCTTCTTCAGGAATGGGCAGTCTTTTCGGACATGTCCAGTTTTCTTGCAACCGTAACAAGTTGGTTCTTCTTCATCGTCTTCTTGAGATTCCTTCTTCCTTCGATTGAAGCGAAGAAATTTCCTGAAGTTGCGAACCATGAGAGCTTGGTCTTCATCATCCGAATTATCTTCTTCGGTCTCATCATAATTAGCTCTTCGTTGATGAGCTTTGAGTGCGATCTCCCTGGTCTTCGGAGCAGGCTCTTCGAAGTCCTTGAGGTCAAGCTCGTGAGTCATAAGCTTACCCATCAAGGTCTCCATTGACATTGTTGTGAGATCGTTTCCTTCTATGATGGCTGTCACCTTAGGGTTCCAAATCTTTGGTAGCCCTCTGAGTAGCTTACGAATCTTCTCGTGGTTTGAGTACTGCTTTCCAAGCGAGGATAGAGGATTGATGATGTCGAGGAATCTTGTGAACATTTGAGTGATCGTCTCACTTGGCTTCATCTTGAAGGCTTCGTATTCTTGAGTGAGACGGCTTATTTTGGATTCCTTGACCTGTGTGGTTCCTTCATGCATCACTTCTAGAAGTCTCCATACTTCATGAGCAGTGGTGCATGTAGAGACCCTGTTGAACTCATTCCTGTCTATAGCACAGAATAAAGCATTAATAGCCCTAGCATCTAGACTTGCATGTTTCTTCTCCTCGACAGAATATTTGTCGTGTGGTTTCTCAATGAGGTCACCATCGACAACTATTCTGGCGGGCTTTTTGTAACCGTCAGTGACGACAGTCCACAGGTCAAAGTCTAGAGACTTAAGATAGAAGCTCATCCTTGTTTTCCAATATGTGTAGTTAGTCCCATCAAATAGGGGAGGCCTATGAGTGGACTGACCTTCACCATGATTGGAAATCAAGGATTGTGTGGTTGCCATGGATCAGCTCTTAGGATGTTAGTCCTTATAAAGAGAACAGAGCTCTGATACCAATTGAAGAACAGTTTGGCAACTCTAGAGGGGGGGTGAATAGAGTTTATATAGAAAAATAGCCAATTAAAAATAACTCTTTCACCGACAATAAATAATCAGAGTAAAGTGCGGAAAATAAATGAAGAGCAGAAGAGCATACGCAAACACAGCAATTTTAACCTGGTTTCCCTCGTGGAGGACTAGTCCAGGCCTGAGAACTCTAGCTCAGGATTAAATCCACTATTTGTGAAATAGTAGTTTACAACCCGTGCCTTTTCTTCAGAAGAGCACGTCAACTTCTAACAGAGGATCGCAGTGGCGATTTGTTTGGAATTGTCCAAGCGACTTCTTCGACTCTTGCACAAGAATCCTAACTGAGAGATGCTGAGCACTCGAGACTTAGGAGGCTTGTGGCTAGTAGATGGGAAAGGTATGGCTTACTTGAGCTTGTAAGAGAGAAGAGAAAAGAAGATTGGATGGATTAGAATGAGAGAATTCATGCCCTATTTATAGTGTTTTTATAGGCAGAATTCGGCCAGAATTCGGGTAGGTAAATTCAAAAATTTGGCCGTTGGACAACTAGCAACCAGCTATCCCTAAAATTAGGGTTCCTGATTTCTAGGGGACAGAGTTCGGCCCGAACTCTGTGTGGAGGCAGAGTTCGGCCCGAACTCTGTCTCCAGAGCACAGAGTGGTTCAAAGGGGATTTTTGGGCATTATTTGATTCAGTGGAGTTTGGGATTTTGGGTAGGCTGTAGACTAAGTATCAAGAGCGCAGCATGACTCAGAGTACACAAGTCTAGACTCAATGAAAATATAAAATACAGACTCGAAAACACACTGAGAACCGGAGACTGAGCTGTCGTCTGTCTTGAACTGAATGCAGACGTCGTGTGTCGTATTGAATTAATACAGATATTATTTAGTCAATGTAGTCAATATTTGGTTGACTGTGACTTTGTGTCAACAATAGTGACATCCTAACTGAAAAAAACCAGGCAAAGTTGCGACTTAACCCATTACCGAAGTTTCTATTTATTATTTAATTTTATTATTGAGTTTTAGAGAACCAGGTTGTACCAAACCTGTCCAGATTGAGCCCAAGTCAAATCCAGCCCATGTAGGCATATAGTGGGACCAAATACGGCCTTGTAGACATGTTTGGTTAATGCAAATATTTTGTATATATATTTAGGAATTGACAATTATTTCTAAATAATTGTTATATGTACATTATATGTATTATTATTATTAAATAATGTTTTATAAATTTTGTATGATCTTCAAAAACTAGATAAGTAGTGGTGCGCGTTGTATCCCATCAAGAATGACAATCAGCCTATTATTGATGTCATTAGGATCAATATTATTATTATTTATATTATTGGTTTATTGTATTTATTATTATTATTATATATGATATGATATATCTAGGTGTATACATATTTCTAGGAATAAGACACTATGTTATGAATAATATATAGATATATTATATATATATATATATATATATATATATATTATATATATATATAGTATTATATATATATATATATATATATATATATTATATATGTGTGTGTGTACCTGTGTATGTATGCTAAATATATAAGATATGTGTGTAGTGTATATATAAAAACATATGTGATTGTATACATAATGTGATATATAATATAAACAATATATATAATGTATGTGTATATATAAAATTATAAATGTATATGTGTGTGTGT